>CM060913.1:590692102-590694602 GCA_030737875.1 Allium sativum | reverse complement strand
TGTATCGAATGTATATCACCAACGGTTGGGATCAGCAACCGTTTCCCGAATGGGACAGCATCGACAATAAATTTTTAGAAGTAAATGAAACTCTAGATCAGGTGATTATACACCCTAATAACTGCGACCTACATAGCCATGCTGCCTGCCCGATTTTTGTCATTTCTCAGTTGTGAGGCTAGAAGCTACGCTTATCTTTGACAGATCACACATTTATTCACTTTGAATGTTACATTGTCATACCCGCCAAATCACAAATTGATTTCCCCAAATATACAACGGGTATACAGCTAAGAGAAACGAATTCCTCCGCCACCAAACGTATATACGTTTGAAGAGATCTACTTACGTGATCTATTAAATATACTCTGTCAGACATTCTTCCATACAGGTCGTCCTGGGATTGGACAAACCGAAGGCACTATTCAGTACATCCATCTTAGGCAATCTTTACCTAAGATTTATACAATAGCCCTTGCACTTTACTCCGTCTTCAATTATCTTTGGCATATATGATTCGCAACACTTAAGTGGTTCTTCGGATAATAATCCAACCGGTCTCTCCATATTAACAACGTTAAAATGGTCAAAAACTTCGATAGTCGGTGAGTTAACTATAAAAGAAAAACAGGTGTGCAAACAACGATATTATTTCCAGATGGAAATTTTATCGATCAATCATCATTTAACATTTATCTCTTTAGTTCATTAATTTACTTATCTCCTATTTCCATATATTCAACATTTCTTATTTTCTAATTTTAGAAAATATACATTATTAACAATGGAAAACGTTTCCACTTCCTGTTTTCTATATTAGAAAACATTTCTGATTTCTTATTTGGAAAACATTTCCAAAGTTCCTTCGTTGGATTTTAAACAGATGTTTAAATAAAACATCGCTATGCCAACTCAGACCATTTACTAAATTCACTTAACCATCATTCACTATCAAACCTTACCACTCCTTAGTTAAGAAGGAAGTCAATCAAGTTGGGGTATAATTACCTCTCAGACCTTAACTAAACAACGTTTTAACTTCAGAACAGACAAAGTTTATCTTTTAAACCTTTACAAACTCCCTTATGTAACTCTCTTTCGAATAAATCTCTATTTGATAACTCCGCCCTTCGAATAACTATATTCGATAATCTCTCTTACGAATAACTAGATTCGGAAACCTTTATTCGAATAAACTATATTCGATTAACTCTATTCAATTAAATCTTATCAATTAACTCTATTGGATTAACTCTTTTTGATTTAACTCCTTTTTGATTAACTCTAATCGATTAACTCTATTTGATTCACTCTATTCCCTTAACTCCTTTCGAATAAACAATATTTGATAACTCCTTTAACTCTATTCGAATAAACTATATTCGGTTAACTCCTTTCGACTAAACTAACATCGATTAATTCCTTTCGATTAAACTATAATCTATTAACTCCTTTCGACTAAACTAACATCGATTAATTCCTTTTGAATAAACTAACATCAATATCTTCTTTCGAATAAACTATATCGATTAATTCCTTTCGAATAAACTATATTCGATATCTCACTTCGAATAACTTATATTCGATTTATCTTACTTCGAATAACTTATATTCGATTATCGTTCTTCGAATAACTTATATTCGATTTATTCCTTTTCTTCGAATAACTAATATTCGATAACTCCTTTTAACTCTATTCGAATAACTAATATTCGATAACTCCTTTTAAATCTATTTAACTCTATTCAACTCTATTCGAATAACTAATATTCGATTATCTCTTTTAACTCTATTCGAATAACTAATATTCGATTATCTCTTTTAACTCTATTCGAATAATTAATATTCGATTCTCTTTTAACTCCATTCGAATAACTAGTATTCGATTATCTCTTTTAACTCTATTCGAATAAACTATATTCGATTATTTCTTTTAACTCGATTCCAATAACTAATATTCGATTATCTCTTTTAACTCTATTCGAATAAACTATATTCGATTATCTCTTTTAACTCTATTCAAATAACTAATATTCGATTATCTCTTTTAACTCTATTCGAATAAACTATATTCGATTATCTTTAATTCGATTAACTCTATCGATTTACTCTAACTGGTTTACTCTAACAGATTAACTCTAAGTGATTAACCCTAACTGGTTAACTCTAACTGATTAACTCTTTTTCAATTAACCCCTTTTCGATTAACTCTAATCGATTTACTCCTTTAACTCTATTCGATTAACTCCTTTAATTCTATTTATTTTAACAAATAAATATCTCCTTTAAATTCAATTTATTTTATTCCCTAAATAAATATTCCTTTTATTTTTATTTATTCCCTAAATAAATAAATGATCCCATTTAATCTATTTGTAAATGTTTTACAAATATTCCCTTTATATTTGTTTTACAAATATTTTCCTTTATACTTGTTTTTACAAATAAATTTCCTCTATATTTGTTTGATTTTATAATTTTTTCCTTTAATAAAATCCTT